>SJYO01018757.1:73150644-73167623 GCA_006410555.1 Capra ibex
ACTGAGTGACCTTTTCTGGGACTACGACCCTCTCTAATCCCCGTCCTCCTCTTCCCCTACTGTCTCCTACTGTACCGACCTACCGTAGTGACTGAGTTACCTGTACTCAGACTCATTTGAGGCCCTCAACCACTACCTGTCCCTACGGACCGCACGATGCTAAGTACCCTAGCGTTTCTCAGTCTGTGCTGACTCGTTGACTTAACTTGACTTGTAAAATATGGTACATAATATATATGTGTTAATATATATTAATATTATATTGTTGACGAATAAAATGAATTGTATATGAGGATTATCTCCCACATACACACATATGAGTCAGCATATATTGAGAAACGTTGGGGTACTTGACGTCGTGTGGTCCAAGGGACTAAAAGTGGTAGAGGACCTCGAACGAGTTTGAGTACAGGTAACTCAACCACTACGGTACGTTGGTTAGAGTAAGAAACAACAGGGGAAGTGGAGGACGGAAGTTAGAAAGGGTTGTAGTCCCAGAAAAGGTTACTCAACCGAGAAACGTAGTCCACCGGTTTCATAACCTTGAAGTCGTAGTCAACAAGGTTACTTATTAGTCTTGACTAAAAGATATCCTAACTGACCAAACTAGAGACACGACAGGTTCCCAGAGAGTTCAGAAGAGATCGTGGTGTCAAGCTTTCATAGTTAAGAAACCACAAGTCGAAAGAAATACCAGGTTGAGAGTGTAGGTATGTACTGATAACCTTTTTGGTATCGAAACTGATCTACCTGGAAACGGTCGTTTCATTACAGAGACGAAAAATTATGCGACAAATCCAAACAGTATCGAAAAGAAGGTTCCTCATTCACAGAAAATTAAAGTACCGACGTCAGTGGTAGACGTTACTAAAACCTCGGGTTTTCTTATTTCAGACAGTGACAAAGGTAACAAAGGGGTAGATAAACGACACTTCACTACCCTGGTCTACGGTACTAGAATCAAAAAACTTACAACTCAAAATTCGGTCGAAAAAGTGAGAGGAGAAAGTGTAAGTAGTTCTCCGAAAAATCATGGAGAAGTGAAAGACGGTACTCCCACCACAGTAGACGTATAGACTCCAATGACTATAAAGAGGGTCGTTAGAGCTAAAGTCGAACTCGAAATAGATCGGGCCGTAAAGTGTACTACATGAGACGTATTACCGTAGTGGTTGAGTTACCTGTACCCAAACCCATCTGAGTCTCTCAACCACTACCTGTCCCTCCGGACCGCACGACGCCAAGTACCCCAGTGTCACTCAGCCTGTACTGACTCACTGACTTGACCTTGACCTTGGGACGTATATTCAATTTATATATCCTACTGGTATATGTCGGGACTGTGTAAGGAAAGGGTTAAAACTTGGTGAGACAACGAGGTCGGATACGATATGTCATCCGGAAACAACCAATAGATAATATATATATATAGTCAAGTCAAGTCAAGTCAACGAGTCAGCACAGACTGAGAAACACTGGGGTACTTAGT
The DNA here is from genome assembly GCA_006410555.1 of Capra ibex. NCBI lineage: Eukaryota > Metazoa > Chordata > Mammalia > Artiodactyla > Bovidae > Capra > Capra ibex. Next base: position 73,152,134 of record SJYO01018757.1, read on the forward strand.
GTCGTGTGGTCCGGAGGGACAGGTAGTGGTTGAGGGTCTGAAGTGGGTTTAAGTATAGGTAGCTCAGTCACTACGGTAGGTCGGTAGAGTAGGAGACAGCAGGGGAAAAGGAGGACGGGGGTCAAGGAGGGTCGTAGTCTCAGAAAAGGTTACTCAGTCGAGAAGCGTACTCCACCGGTTTCATGACCTCAAAGTCGAAATCGTAGTAAGGAAGGTTCCTTGTGGGTTCCGACTAGAGGGAATCTTACCTGACCAACCTAACGGAGCGTCAGGTTCCCTGAGAGTTCTCAGAAGAGGTTGTGGTGTCAAGTTTTCGTATTTAAGAAACCACGAGTCGAAAGAAGTGTCAGGTTGAGAGTGTAGGTATGTACTGGTGACCTTTTTGGTATCAGATATATGTGTATATAAATAAATTATAACCTCTTCCGTTACCGTTGGATGAGGTCGTGAGAACGGACCTTTTAGAATACCTGTCTCCTCGGACCATCCGACGTCAGGTACCCCAGCGATGCTCAGTCTATGCTGACTCACTAAAGTGAGAGTAAAAAGTGAAAGTACGTAACCTCTTCCTTTACCGTTGGGTGAGGTCACAAGAATAGACCTCTTAGGGTCCCTGCCCCCTTGAACCCCCCGACGGTAGATACCCCAGCGTGTCTCACCCTGTACTGACTTCACTGAATGGTCGTCGTATAAATAAATTACAATCGTATACAAACAATTAGGATTTGAGGTTAAAGTCGACTCTGGACGGTCTATTCTTCAACGGTCTCCTTTCCGTTACTTCCTGTGTTCGGACTCTGTCCGGAACAAGTCTCCTTATTCTGTTTCCGGTATACGAACTCCCCACTCGTAAACTTCTCAGTCTTATGATTTCCAGAGGTGAAAATGAGATCTTTGTTACCTCTCTATAACTTTACTAGAACCGTCCCTTGTAGTACAATATATGTGTGTGTGTGTGTGTGTGTCAAATAACACCATCGACGATCATTTTACCTTTTCTTTCCCTAGACGATCTCTTGTCGTTCTTCCTCATTCTACTTCAGAACTACCTCCTTTACTTACTCTTTTTCCAGTCTTTAATTTAAGTCTCTAATCCCAGCATAAGACATTTTGAAAGATATGTTAAGTAATCCAAGAGTGCCGTTCATATGACCCCACCAAACGGTAAGGGAGAAGACCACCTAGTGTAAAACAGTCTTGAGATGTGATACTGGACAAGCGGGATGTGTCGTACCAAGTGTCGAAGTGACTCATTACGTTCGGGGAAGTGGTGCTGTTCCGTCTATACGTTTACTATGGTGAAATTACCGTCTTTCGGTTTTCCTTGAATTCTTGTAGAACTACTCCCTCTTCCTTCTCACTTTTTCGGTCGAATTTCGATTTATAATTTTTTATTATTATTTTGATTCTAGCACCGTAGACCAGGGTAATAAAGTCTTCCCCTTTCCACCTTCGATTTGTCTAAAGAAGAAGAACACGAGACTTTAGTGGCGTCTACCACTGACGTCGGTACTTTAGTCTTCTGTTAAAGAGAAAACCGTCCTTTCAATACTGTCACACAACTTTTCGTCTCTGTAGTGAGACGGTTGTTTCCAGACATATCAGTTCCGATACCAGAAGGGTCACTGGTGTATGTCTCAACCTCACATTTCTTCCGTCTCGCGGTTTCTGAACTACAGAAACTTGACACCACGACCTCATCTGAGGCCTTCTTTAGTTTGGTCAGAATTTCTTTTAGTCGGGACTTATGAGTAACCTTCCTGACTACGACTTCGACTTTGAGGTCATACAAACAGTGGACTACACTTCTCGATCAGGGATTTCGACCCTTTCTAACTCCCGTCCTCTTCTCCCGTCGTCTCTCACTCTACCGACTCACCGTAGTGACTACGTTACCTGTACTTACACCCGTTTGAGACCCTCTACCACTCCCTGCCCTTCCGGACCGCACGACGTCAGGTACCCCAGTGTTTCTCAGCCTGTACTGACCCTCTGACTTGTTATTGTTGTACTTCTGAAATCACAACCCCACCCCTCATACCTAAATTAAATCTTCCTTTCTTTTTCAAATATAGTTCCTACACTAACACCAAAATAAAGTACTTTTACTAAAATAATTACTATACAACCTGTCAGGACTCTTGTCTCTCCGTATTTCTAGTTTAACCTCCATTGACACACTTCACTTTTCACTTTCGATGTGTCCATTACTCCCGAAACTGATCCTACTCTCTTTCCTCTCACGTTTTTTTGTCTGTACGTAGGTGTTCTGTGACACCCTCTCCTTTAAAAATTTTAAACCTTTAAATAACTACTCCTTTGTTAGGGGATAACTACTCATCCCCTAGTTTCTTGTCATTAATACGAAAGAAATACAACCCAAAAAGTAGTTGGTTTTTCACCTACTATTCCCTGTTTGCACACACACACACACACACACACACACACACACACACACAAACACACACCGTAGACGTGTCTGTTGAGTCTACTGTGGAGTCTTTACATACCAGGACGGTCTCCTCTCTTCTTTCTTACGGATTCATCTCTCTCTTTCTTTTATACGATTTGAAGTCTCTCTGTTCTTCTCCCTTTTAAGACACCCCTTTTTTTATATATATATGTTCTTTCTCTTCTCTTTTTGGACCTTTTAAATAGTGTCTTTGAGGTTTTATTCTCTTGAGAGGTTTCCTTTCCTTTATAGTTATCGTAATTTCACTGTCTCTTTTGTTTAGAGAACACTCCCGGTGAAAAGTTTAGAATAAAAGTGAAGTCAGTGAGTCAGTACAGGTTGAGAAACGTTGGGGTACTTGGTGTCGTTTGGTCCGGAGGGACAGGTAGTGGTTGACGTCCTCAAATGGGTTTGGGTACAGGTAACTCAGCCACTACGGTAGGTTGATAGAGTAGGAGACAACAGGGGAAGAGAAATTCTGCTAAATTATAGGACTGAACTAAGTCGACATATACTCAGTTCTTTATAGGATCAGTACGAAGTAGTCTCCAATGTATATCCACGACTGTTTGACAAACGTTTGTACACCCTTAAGGTGTAAAATAGTCAAGTAACGTGTAGTCTCCTGTTCCTATCAAGAACCATGAAGAGTCGGTGGCTTCGTAAAACAATGTCAAGTCTGGGATTTTCAGGACAAGGTTCCATAGGAGGTCAAGGGTCTCGGAGTCTGAGGAACCGAAACCAGTACATACTGAGTAAATTGTTTCTCAGATTGGAACCACTTCTATATGTCCTACATGTACTTTGTCTAATTAATAGGACAGGATACAAAAACAACAAGTCATAGATGAACGATTCAGTCAAGTCAGAACAGGTTGAGAAACGGTGGGATACCTAACGTCGGACGGGTCCGTGGAGTCTAAGAGGTCCGTTCTTATGACCTGACCCAACAGTACGTAGAGGAGGTCCATTGGGACACAGTCAAGTCAAAACAGGTTGAGAAACGTTGGGATACCTGACATCGGACGGTCCGTGGAGACAGGTACCCTAAGAGGTCCGTTCTTATGACCCGACCCAACGGTACGTGGAGGAGGTCCACTAGGAGGTCTAGGTCCCTAGTTTGGACGCAGAGAAGAAAGAGAACGTAACCGTCCTCCCAAGAAATGGTGATCGTGGTGGACCCTTCGGATTCTTCTCATGATTCACCCGTAAAAAGATTTAAGAAGAGGAGTGGTAGTTGGATCTAACCATTAGGTCCTGAGAAAAAAAGTAAAAAATTTTTAAGCGAAAGTTAACCCAATATTAGTGAAACGGTACAGCACTAGGTCCTGAGAACATCGACTAGGTTCATGACCAGGGTAATCGTGGGATGGCATAAGGTAGAAGTCAAGTAAAAAAAAACTTAAAAGTGTAAAAAAATTTCCACTAGTGAACCGGGTCCCAGAATGACTCTACATCCGAAACGTGAAAACCAGTACGGGAGAGATCAGACTCAGATAAGTAAGGGGATTTCGTTTCCTTAGAAGTAGGTGAAGGTTTAGGAGTTAATAAAATACTGAGCCCTTAGACTCGGACCTAGTGTAGTAAAAGTGTAGGAATATAAATTTGTGAAATTCACGAAAGATCATCCCGTCCGTATCCTCTCGAATCTTTACAACAATAAAGAGTATACGGTGTCTTCTTACTTCTTAATATCTAAGAATTCATCACGGGTAAGTGGCGTTGATCTCTTTCGGTCTCTCGTCGTTGTTTCTGGGACACGTCGGTTTTATTTATGTATTTAAAAGAATTTTTCTTCTTAATATCGAAGAATCCTACAATTCTAATGTTCTTATTTTTTCTAATGTTCCTTTAAGACTCCAATACATTCCGTTGTGAGAAGTAAAACACTCACTCGTAGACTTTCCGTCACAACGAATTTTCTTTCAACTTAGTTAAATGGACGAAGAGTCATAGGAAGGTGACATGTTGTATCAACAAACCCCCTTTCCCCCGTCTTTATAATTTAGGTGTGGTATAGATAATGTTAATGTACATAGTATATATAATGTGTTAAATTTGGTACAGTATATATACTTCACTAAAATTGACAATCAACGACATAAAAATTTGACCGAACTTTCCGAAAGGGTTAAAAGGCATACTATTCACTTACCACGATGAAACAAAGTCACTCGTAACTTTAGTCGGGTGAGTTTGTTACGAATGTCTTTCATGAACGAAGAGGACAAAGCTACGAACCACTGGGTTCAACTTCCACTCTCCCGTTAACTCAGTGGGTCTTAGACCCTTTTCTTCGAAGAGATAACGTAGACGGTTTTCTCTCTGAGGTAAAATCAATTATTCTTCAGACGTAATTAAGTTGTAAACCTACTCCAGGTTTCAGTCAACGTCATTTAGAGCTATTGATGACGAGTAAAGTTCGGTCTTGGTCCGTCAAACAAATAAAATTTGCGAACGAGATACCCAATGAGGGGACCCTTTTACTGGAATAAAAGTAGAGTCCGGGTTCTCTTCGAAGAATGTGACACCTTAGAAGAAGATCTTGTACAGACCTTTCTACTTTCAATATCGAATATGAGTCGTAGTATCCCAAGTGAAGTAATTGTTTCAAAGAAATAAAAATTTTTATTTTTATCCTTCTGACTATTATAACTTTGGGAAGGATGAGGGACGGGGGTAGAGGTCAGACTTTAGTCTGATTTCTTGACGATTTACCCGAAGGGTCCATCACGATCACCATTTCTTGATCGGACGGTTACGTCCTCTGATTCTGTACACCCAAGGTATGAACCCAGCCCTTCTAGAGGACCTCCTCCCGTAACGTTGGGTGAGGTCCTAAGAAGGGACCTCGTAGGGTACCTGTCTCCTTGGACCGACCGATGTCGGGTACGTCAGCGTTTCTCAGTCTGTACTGACTTCATTGAATAGTGTAAACGTGCGTTTATGGTAGATGTGATCCCGTAAGAGAAGTGAAAGTCACGGAGTCTCCCTGATCCTAGTCGAAATTCACAGGAGAATACCCATTTCAGTTTCTTTGGAAATAAAAGTCGGGGTCTTCACTGTCTCCATTGTTAGGACATTTAGTTTTCGTTTGAGTTTCTAAAGATACCTGGTACCCACCCACACTTCGTTACACTGCCCATTTGATTGACGTTTTCTGTGGTCGCTGGTCTTACCCGTCCTTTACTCAAACCTCACTAGAACACATTACACTCTGGACAATGAGGAGGGGTAGAAGAGGGAGGAAGAAGGAGGAGGGTGCGGAGGAAGGGAAAGGGTGAAAGAAGGAGAGGGGGTGGAGAAAAAGAAGTAGAGAGAGATATTTTAATGGTCGATTCGTCCACAAACAACGTGAATGGAAACCAATCCTTGGTCCAGAGAGAACGTATAAGTAGATTCAACATTTACGGGGAACCTTCTATTGTCGAAAATAGTCAGTGATTGTGTTGAGAAACGGAACCAATTAAAAAACTGAAAAGAATTTGTGTGTCGACTCCTTTCTTTTGACGTCTTTTCCTCGAAATATGAACCTTCATTTTGCGGTATTCGTGCTGAGGCCTCGTAGACAGAAGTGGAAAAATTTTCCAACTTATCCTTTCGATATGTTTGTATCTACATTCGGTACTAGAGTGGTAGGAGTCTTTAGGAACCCGGACCTCTCGCTCCCACTACCCCGTCTCCTCCCTCCCCTTTTTGTTCTACTGTTTTCTTTTTCCCTTTTCTCATTTATTCTTGTATCACCACTTTTCCGACCTAGTGGTAGAGTGAATCTTGTGGTTCGACAGTTCAAATGTGGAACAGTTTTTAGCGAGGTAAAGACCTCGGTCTGAAGGTGACGTACGAGTCAGTGAGTCAACACAGACTGAGAAACGTTACGAAACTTGACATCGGGTGGTTCGAGGAGACAGGTAGTCTAAAAGGTCCGTTCTTATGACCTCACCCAACAATAAAGGAGGAGGGTCCCCTTAGAAGGGTTGAGTCCCTAGCTTGGGTCAAGAGGACACAGAGGACATCAGAGAAGTTATGTCGGAGACATGTATGTATATTAGAGACGTGTATGTGTCGGAAACGTACATGTATGTCGGAGATGTGTAAGTCGGAGACGTGTATGTATGTCAGAGACGTTTATGTCGGAGACGTGTGTGTCAGAACAGGAGGTAGACTCCAGTGGTTTTTTAGTAAAACTGGTCGTACGAATGGTTTCTATGTAACTCTGATCTGTGGAACAGGTCTTTGTACCACTTTTGTCCGAGGATCACTGTTAAAGTTCTACGGAGTCACACAGTCCATTTCGTTACATCCGACCACTTGCCGTTGGACACGCTCTATTTTAGACAGCTATGCGGTCCGGTTGGGACGAAGAAGACCACCACAGACAATGTTCGGTCTTCGTCTTTTCCTCTTACCTTCTACTCTCCACTGGGGTATTTCGAGACACAGATCTAAGTATCTGATTGGAAGGATTAGTGAGAAGTCTATGGGATCTGTGTTTCAGATATGTTTGTTTGTTTGGGGGGTCTATATTTATAATTATCCTTAAAAAAAAGCTCATGAGGTAAGAGAGTCTTGTAAATGAGTTCTGTAGAACCAATCTTATTATTAGTCCTTATTTTTTGTTCATATTCAGGGAAGAAGCGTATTAGTTTTTAAAAGGGTATGTTTTTTACGTGATGGAGAGGTCGTTATAACCCTATACGACTTTTCCTCTATCACAAAAGAACCGTCTTTTCTAAAAGTTTTCGTTCCCAACAGGAGGAAGTACAAGATATAAGTGTCGTAAGTCACGTTTGGAATAATTCAAGTTCCGTAATTATTTTTTTTTATCACGTAATATTTTTATCGAAGAAGTCATTCGATGGGTATAAAAAAGTCCCAGATCCGTTTGGTGAATTACTGGATACTAAACGGGTGATCATTGACTCTATGGTTTATTTGCAACCGTTCCTGGATTGGTCCTTAGATAACGACTTCGGTATTAACAAAGGTACAAATTTCATTATCATCTTCTGTCGGATAGAACCAAAATTTAAAGTATTACGAACTTTTTATCTTTTGAACGTAAGTTCGTCAATAAATTTTTGTGAAATGTCGAATTTAAAATACGTTCTCTCCAAAAAGGTTTACCCATCTTTCATATCGAACTATATCTTTTATGACCGATCGTTGAAGTGAACACCAAAGGTTATACATTTCTCTTGTCTATTTACACGACCCTTCTGTCGTACAATTCTGAGGTCACAATTATTATAGCCAAATCCAAGGAACCTCTCTGTGTTTGTCGTCCTCCGTTACTTTGAACGTACCATCATATAAGTTAGAATTCTTTTTATTTGAACATTATAGTCCCTAAATTTTTTGTTTAATTAAACTCTACTGGTAAGCAATATGTTTTCTGTTCGGGTATATCACTGGATTCGTTCTACTCTTTGATTTTTCTAGGTCCGGGAGGAAGGAAGTGTCTTTGTGACTCAATTGTTACTATCGTCTGGTCGTATGAATACACTCTTGAGATCTCTGGTCGACTCTTCGATGTGGTAAGTTTGTTCACATTTTGGTTCTTCCTTAAAGTCCCTTTACCCATCCAACTCTTCAAACCGTCAAAACGTACAGTCAGGTACGGAGAGGGTGCTACACCGTATTACGATGACTTCACGTTGACACTCTTTCGGAGGGTAGTCCCCTGAAGAGAGGAAAGAGACCTATCTTTGCTTTCTCATCCGGTTCGTAGGTTACAAGATCGAACAGACCCCCGATGGACTCTCTGACCAAAGACAGAGAGGACTGAGGTTTACGATTAACCTGACCACCGTATTAAACCTTCTACGACTTTTGTCCGGTCTTTGATCAGTGTAATCTTGATGTCAAGGTGTACGTTTATGGTTCTTCTTATTCTCTAGTCTTTTACAAACTTTCCAGGACCTAGGAGGTCGGTCCCACTAACCACTTCCAGAAGACGAGATCTTTCGGTGATACGTTTATAATCCACTTAGTCCAAAAACACAAAAAAAAAAAGGGGGTTTACGAGTTTAGAGTCGTTTTCTAATTCTCCTTGTGTTTATTTGTCCTTTGGGACCGAAGTACTTACCTTGTTTTATTTTGAGATATTTGATTTAGATTTTTCTACGTCTAGAAACTCGACGGACATTTACTTAAATTTTATTAACAGTTTCATTACGAGTTACTTGATTTTCCCTTATATCTATGTGTCGTCCTTTTGTTTTAGTNGGACCGAAGTACTTACCTTGTTTTATTTTGAGATATTTGATTTAGATTTTTCTACGTCTAGAAACTCGACGGACATTTACTTAAATTTTATTAACAGTTTCATTACGAGTTACTTGATTTTCCCTTATATCTATGTGTCGCCCTTTTTTTTAGTCCTTTTAATACATATTTGTTTTATTCTTATAGTTATTTCTCTATATTTAATAATTTTTCTTAGTTTACCTTTAAAACATCGTCTTTTTTTTTTTTTGCTTTTGTGTGTTAACCACACTTTACAAGTGGTCTTTCAAAATTGTAGTTTGAATGGTTGGTCTTCTTTCTTAATCACTTGAACTTCTTTTCAATAACTTTAGTAGTTCAGTCCTCGTTTTTCTTTTTTTTTTTCTTCTTTTCCCTTCTCGTGGATGTCCTGAGTACTCTGTGACAGTTCGCCGGTCACATACTTAATATCCTTAGGATCTTCCTATTCTACCTTTTGCCGTCTCTTGAATGGACTTCTTTATCACTGACTTTTGAAGTGTTTAGATTCCCCTTTTTGATTTGTATCTTTAAATTCTTTGAATCCTTTTTCGTCTTAGAATTTTTGTCGTTGTATTCGTTGAACAGTATCTTTTCCCTTACAGGTATATTAATGTTGACCTAAACAATCGTCATAAAAACGTCCGGTCTCCATCACCCTATTACACAAGTTTCACTACTTAATTTTTATTAGACAGTTGGTTCTTATGACATAGATCCTTTTGATATGAAGTTTTTATTTGTTCGATTCTAAAAGGGTCTATTCGTTTTCGACTTCTCTAAGGAATTGTGATCTGGACGAGATGTTCTCTTCGATTTCCCTCAGGAAGATCAACTTTGTTTTATATCCATCTGTCGATGTATTTCGGTGTCCTTTTATATTTCAAAAGATCATTTAATTTATATGTAAGACCACGTATCTTAAATTTACTGTTTTCGTGTTTTTAATCGAGATTGATGTTTTTTAGTTGATACAGTTAAACATATGTTATTTATTTCTACATCAAACACCGTGGTTATTGTAACAGTCCCTCACCTCTTTTTGTAAGATTTGGGGTTTTATTGTGCGACCTTTTTTAATTTTTCTAATATCGTCTCTATTATCTTTTATCTTTTTTTAGTTACTTCGATTATTTTTAAAACACAGACAATTTAAGTATTTGGGAGTCGATCTAATTACAGTCTCTTATTCTGTCTCTCTCCTCTGATTTGTCAATTTTAATCCTGACTTTCTCTCCTGTAGTATGTGTACGTCCCTTTGGTGTTGAGAAGACGAAAAGTCATTAGTGTCTCATTTATCAAGTCTTGACGGAAGAACTACTCTGGTTCTTTATTAACCCTTTCATAAAAATTTTGACAAACTTTCGTTATCTCTCAATTATTCGATCATTTCTTACTACTCTGTTTTAGGTATCTTTCTATTTTCGAATTTTTGCACTCGATCATGGTGAAAAGAAGACGTCCTTGAGAAATTAAGATACGTCCACTACTATTGTGCTACTGTGTGGTCCTTTAATCTATTACACTCAATTGGTCGTCTTTGTTGTCTGTCATCTTTGTCTGGTTGTTTTCGAGGTCTATAACCTCAATAGTCTCTCCACGAAATTTTGTTGTGAGTGATCTAAGTTCCTTTACCACTCTAATTTTTAAAATCGCCACTTGACTTTGATCCGTATAAATATATTATCTAATCCCGAAGGGTCCATGGTGAACACCATTTCTTGGGTGGACGGTTGCGTTCTCTGTATCCTCTGTACCCAAGCTTGGGACCTACCCCTTCGGGGACCTCCTCCCGTGCCGTTGAGTGAGATCTTAAGAACGGACCTCTTAGGGTATCTGTCTCCTCAGACCGTCCGATGTCAGGTATCCCAGTGTGTCTCAGTCTGTGTTGAGTTCGTTGAATCTTGAGTTTCTCATATCGTCGTCCACACCTTTCTCACTCTATTAATCACTTGACTCTCTAGTTTTAGGTGTTTAGGTATTGCTTTGCACTTCTCTGTTTACCCTCCTTTTGGACTTTTCCTTTGACGTTCTGTCTCCTTTCTCATTCTCAGTTTGTTCACTATTATGAACACGAACCTCAAGGTCTCTCTTCTTTTACCAGTTTCCGTTACAAACTCCTCTATCACCGATCCTCGTAGAGTTTTAATTATTTTGGTGTCTAAGATCTTAGGGAATGTATCAGTTGGTCTCTTCATTAATTAGCTGGAAGGTTCCTGTTTAAACACTTTACATTCGTATGAAAACCTTTATAATAGACATCTTACTTTATTATGGTGAAGTGTCCTAACAACATACCAGTTTACACCAATGTATATACGTGTAGTATTTATTCAATTGACAATAAAGCTGATAAAATTATCAGACTTGAGAAAGTAAATGACTCGATTTTTTAGAAAATTTCCGGAAATAAAGTATGTAGAACTTTTATGATCCATTGTATGGGTGGATTGAATATCTAAGTTGAATACATTGTTGTGGGTAATGTTATGTACTCAAATTGTAATTGATAAGAGGGAGGACCCCAAGGTCCACCGAGTCTCCATTTCCTAGACGGACGGTTACATCCTCTGTGATCTCTGTGTGTAAGCTAAGGTCCAGTCCTTCTAGGGGACCTCCTCCTTTACCGTTGGGTGACGTCATAAGAACGGACCTATTGAGGTACCTGTCTCCTCGGACCGTCCGGACGTCAGGTACCCCACCGTTTCTCAGCCTGTGCTGACTCGTGTGTGTGTGTGTAAGAGGGAGGATCGGAGACATTAAAAACTCGTATTATAAATAGTCAGAAGTTTTCAACGACCTTACTAAACCTTAATAATCTCGGTTCACACCAAAAAGACCGTAGTTCCTACCTTACACCTTCTTTTGGTCGTTTGATTTGGTTTTAGACTTTAAGTTATCAGGAAGTTACTGACACCATACCCTAGTTATAACCAAATATACGGACACTTCTATTTCTAGTACTTTTGAGGTACCAAATACACTACGGGTTTATTTAGAAAAAATTTTTATGTATAGGCTAAGGATTTTTGGTGACATTCTATTAATGACTTGAAAATATTACGGTCCCTCAACCCTTTCGTCTTTTGAACTTTGAGTATTTACAAAATTACTGGATTATTCTCAATAAAAGTGGATGTCGACAACTAGTTTGAGGTCCTCTTCTCTCTAATAAGTCGGTTCAAATGATAGGAGTGTACTGGATACAACCGAGAAATAGAAAAACCGGGAGACAACTTTAAGTTTAGTTCTGAAAGTACAATTTTATCCTCCTATTAAATGACTCAATTAATTTCTTTAACTGAACGTCTCGGTTTGCTTCTTCTTTCGTAGTGTTTGTAAAACAAAAAAAGACCCTACAAATGAAAGTTTTAGTATCTATATACATGAAATTATTCTCTAATAAATTGGTTATCGTTTAGTAGATGGGTCTCAAAGTGACAGTATCATCGAACGTGAGTGATGTCTTTCTATGTTAAAAGAGAGGTGTAGTCTACAGTACTGTTACAAAAGTCGACCCCGGTTCAAAAGTTTTTGCTTCATGTTGTTGGTCCTTTCATTTGTTGATAATTATATTGATATCTTTTAATTATTTGAAATTAACCTCAGTTTATTAAAAACTTAATGAAACGAATCGTTTATACATAAACCCGTAGTTGATGTCTTTCTGTTCCTGGTCTCCTTTTCTACTCTTCTAAGTCTCGTTTGAACTTCCTAACATAAGCTCTCCAGTCGTGGGTACGTTGGGTGTTAATGTCCCAACAAATTATCGATTCTACGTGTCAAAAACGTATTCTATAATACCTTGGTATCTATGTATTCTTATGAATCTAAAGATTCATAAGAACCGTTTTAGGTGTCTCTCAAGTCTCTCCAGGTGGTTTTTTAACTCTCGCTCCTTTTCCCCCGTCGTAAGATCAGACATTCTTATCAAACACGTTCACTTAATGTATTTTACGAATTCGTATTTTTGTTGTTCCCCTTTCATCATTTACTCTAATTAATCCATTGACCCCCCGAAGGGACTATCAAGTCGATCATTTCTTAGGCGGACGTTAAGTCCTCTGGCCCCAGTCCATCTAGGGTGCCTCTTCCCTATCTGATGGGTAAGTTCATAAGAGCCAGAAAGGACTGCCGAGTCTGGCGTTTCTCAGACGGACGTTACGTCCTCTGGACTCAAGCTAGGTAGCTGACCCTTCTAGGGGACCTCCTCCCGTACCGTTGGGTGAGGTCATAAGAACGGACTTCTTAGGGATACCTATCTCCCCGGACTGTCAGATATCGGGTACCCCAGTGTTTCTCAGTCTGTGTTGACTCGTTGATTCGTGTTGTGTTGTGTCTATAAGTCCCTGACCTATAACTTTCTCAACTCTGAAGTTGGTTCCCCGGTCGACAAAAGTTTTCTTTGGTCACCAAGGGGTTTGGTGAGGTGAGACACCTCAGGTTCTCCTCTGGATCATCTAGCGGGACGTCCGGTCCGGAGAAACTCATTTTACTACAGTAAATATATAACTCCTAAGGTCGTTGTAGAATTAACTTTTAGTGACGATTTTCGTTATCCTCGATGTCTCCTGACAATGGGTCCAAAAGAGTTCTTGACTTGATTAATTTTATATAAAGTGTCTTAATCAAAGTTTAACAAAGTTATATAAGGACAAAATTTTCGGTGTATTAAGTAAAATTTTTCTGTTCCTTTTTACTGTTTTATACTCAGTCCCTGGGTCTTCTACTGACTCTTGTGGTCGACTTAAGATTATTAGACGTAAAACGACACAATCTAGTAGAAATTCGCCCAACCGTTGTGTGAATTATACTGTGTGTAGTAGACAAGGTAACTTTCAACGGCACAGACTGTTAGTGTCTATATGTACTATCGAGTCAAATCACTACTATGGAAATATAGGATATCAAGAATTTATAGGAAGTTGTATATCCTTCTTATTTCTTCAATAATTGTCGTCTGATAGGATGGAAATGTATATTATTAAGATTTAAGGTTTATAACACACTTTAACTAGTTGTCCTGGAAATTGCTTTGATCTAAGAGTGAATTTGTTGTCTTCAAGGTTATGAACTCCCATAGGGTCCGTACTTAGTAATTTGTTTTAGTTATCCCTCTCTATCGTTGACGAATAAGGGACTATTGATATGCTACTTCTGTGAGAAACAATTTTCCATCAACTACATTTTAACTGAAAGTTTTGGGAATTTGGTTCATCTCATAAAGATTTTATAAGAAATGATATTTCATACTAAGGGTCTTACCAAGGGTAAACCAATAAAACTCTTCGACACTAAAATTTGTTTTTATAGGTATATTTAGAGTTTTAATTAAGACGATAATAACTACTTTTATATCTTTGATATTGTTGGTGTACCTTCTGACAGATCTGTTCTTACGACCCCGAATGTTGACTTTATTAAATAATAAACGAGTCCGGTCGTCATACGAATCGTACTCCGTTCTGTCCGTCTCTTGTTCTAGGATCGGTAACCAGAGTGTTGAATTCGGTCTGTGTGTTTGTTAGTTTAGTATTTAGTGTTGTCGATTTTTTACCATATTTAAAGTGTCCGCACTTAAGACCACAACTATGTGAAAGAACCGTTATTTTTTAATTCTCTATCGCCTTTATTAGTAGTATTTCTAACAGTTACGTACAATAATTAGGTCAGGGTATTAGTCGATGGACTGACTTAATATTTTCGTCTAAAAACTGTAAATGTGTGTTCGTACCCTTACGTATAAAAATCGTCGTCGTGAATATTTTGTAAAATAATGTACTACTATACTTTTGTTTAATATGAAGTCCAGGAATTGAAGAAGAACACACATGTAGGTAATCAAAGGTGAAAGACAAGAAAGAACGGAAGTACTAGTCACCAGAAAAAATTATTTGTCTTCCCTCGTCATTCGGTTATTCCAATTAAAACAGGGACGAAAAAAAAAAGAGAATCCCATTTAAAAATATAGGTCAGTATACCTATAATTATAGTGACACCGAGTTCTGTAGTCTTTTCGTTCTTGGTCCCTGAAGGGACCACCAGGTCACTAATTTTCAGGTGGAACGTTCCATCTCCTACGCCAAGTTCGTGATCAGGTCTTTGATTCTAGGGTGTACGGAATCTCGTTGATTCGGGTGTACAGTGTCGATGACTCGGACGTGCGAGACCTTGGACTCACGGTGTTGGTCTCTCAGACGTACGACGTTGTTTTCTAGAGTGTACTACGTTGATTCCAGGATACACGACACCGGTTTATTTATATGTAAAAATTTTTCTTTCTTTTCGTTCTTGTAGTCTATAAAAGGGACAACAGTGGAAAGGTTTCTCACTGTTTTTAGAACCATTTATCGAAACTCTAATATTTGGATGTGAACCTATGTTAAACGTTTAAAACAGAAAAAAAAAATTTAACATAAATAAAAAAATAAAAAATTTAAAATTTTAGAAATTAAGAATGTACGTAAGGGTTTGTACTTGGGGGGAGGGTGGAGGGAGGGGTATTGTAGAGAGACCCAGTAGGGGTACGTGGTCGAGGTTCGTACGACATAGGACGTAGTCTGTATCTGACCGCTAAGTTAAGAATGTACTATCATATGTACAATCTTACAGTAAGAGGGTTTAGTAGGGTGGGAGAGGGAGAGAGACTCAGGTTTTCAGGTAATATGTGTAGACACAGAGAAAGGGACAGAACGTATGTCCCAGCAGTAACGGTAGAAGGATTTAAGGTATATATACACAATCATATGACATAACCACAAAAAGAAAGACCGAATGAAGTGAGACATATTA